>JANJGN010000020.1:71445041-71477541 GCA_026770705.1 Isurus oxyrinchus | reverse complement strand
CACATACAGACACACTCACACACACTCACAGACATAGACACACTCACTCACACAGACATACTCACACACACATACAGACACACTCACTCACACACATACAGACACACACACTCCACACACACATTCAGACACATTCACTCACACACATACAGACACACTCACACACACACTCACTCACAGACATACAGACACACTCAATCCCACACACACATACAGACACACTCACACACATAGACACACTCACTCACACACATACAGACACACTCACTCACACAGACATACTCACTCACACACATACAGACACACTCAATCACACACATACAGACACACACACTCTCACACACACATTCAGACACATTCACTCACACACATACAGACACACACACACACACACACACACCGACACACTCGCTCTCACACACACACACACACACACTCACACACACACATACAGATACACACACACACACAGACTCAATCACTCACACACACACATACAGACACACTCACTCACACACATACAGAACACTCACTTACACACACACATATAGACACACTCAATCACACACATATAGACACACTCACTCACACACACACAGACACACTCACTCACACACATACAGACACACTCCCTCACAGATACACAGACACACACACATACATACAGACACACTCACTCACACACACACACACTCACTCACAGACATACAGACACACTCAATCACATACACATACAGACACACTCACACACACACACATACAGACACACTCACTCACACACAAACACACTCACTCACTCACACACATACAGACACACTCACTCACACACACATGCAGACATACACACATAGAGACAATCTCACTCACTCACATACAGTCACACATACACACGCACATACAGACACACTGACTCACACACACACATACAGACACACTCACTCACACACAAAGAGACACACACACACACACACAGACACACATAGTCACTCACATACATACAGACACACTCACTCACACACACATACAGACACACTCACTCATACACACATATACAGACACACTCACTCACACATGCACACACACACTCACTCACACACATACAGACACACTCACTCACACACATAGTCACACTCCGACACACACATACACACACACTCACTCACACATACATAGACACAGTCACTCACACACACACAGACACACTCACTCACAAACACACAAGCACACATACTCGCATACATACAAACACACTCACTCACACACACACATACAGACACACTCACTCACACACACACAGACTCACTCACATACATACAGACGCACTCACTCACACACACATAAAGACACACACACACATACAGACACACACGCACACATACAGACACACTCACTCACACACATACAGACACTCACACACACATACAGACACACTCACACACACACTCACTCACAGACATAGACACACTCACTCACACACATACAGACACACTCACTCACACAGACATACTCACTCACAGACATACAGACACACTCACTCACACACATACAGACACACACACTCTCACACACACATTCAGACACATTCACTCACACACATACAGACACACTCACACACACACTCACTCACAGACATACAGACACACTCAATCCCACACACACATACAGACACACTCACACACATAGACACACTCACTCACACACATACAGACACACTCACTCACACAGACATACTCACTCACACACATACAGACACACTCACTCACACACATACAGACACACACACTCTCACACACACATTCAGACACATTCACTCACACACATACAGACACACACACACACACCGACACACTCGCTCACACACACACACACACTCACACACACATACAGACACACTCACTCACACACACAGACACACACACTCAATCACACACATACAGATGCACTCATGCACACACATACAGACACACTAACTCACACACACACATACAGACACACACACTCACTCACACACATACAGACACACACACTCACTCACACACATACAGACACACTCACTCACTCACACACACTTATAGACACACACACTCTCACACACATACAGACACTCTCACTCACACACACATACAGTCACACTCACTCACACAGACACAGACACACTCACTCACACATACAGACACATTCACTCACACACATACAGACACACACACTCACACACATACAGACACACTCCCTCACAAACATAGCAGACACACACACACACACATACAGAAAAAGACACACTCACACATACAGACACACTCACTCACACACGTACAGACAGACACACTCACTCACACACATACAGACACAGTCGCTCACACACAGACACACTCACTCACACCCCCACAGACACACTCACACACATACAGACACACTCACTCACACACATACAGACACACACCCTCACACACATACAGACACACTCACTCACACACACAGACACACTCACTCACACACACACATACAGATACACACACACACAGACTCAATCACTCACACACACACATACAGACACACTCACTCACACACATACAGACACACTCACTCACACACATACACACTCACACACACATAGACACACTCACACACATACAGACACACTCCCTCACACACATAGCAGACTCACACACACACATACAGACACAGACACATTCACACATACAGACACACTCACTCACACACGTACAGACAGACACACTCACTCACACACATACAGACGCACTCACTCACACACATACAGACACACTCCCTCACACACATAGCAGACACACACACACACATACAGAAACAGACACACTCACACATACAGACACACTCATTCATACACGTACAGACAGATACACTCACTCACACACATACAGACACACTCACTCACACACATACCGACACACACACTCTCACACACACATTCAGACACATTCACACACACATACAGACACACTCACACACACACCGACACACTCACTCACACACTCACATACAGACACACTCACACACACAGACCCACTCACACACACACATACAGACACACTCACTCACACACACACCCACAGACACACTCACACACATACAGACACACTCACTCACACACATACAGTCACACACCCTCACACACATACAGACACACTCACTCACACACACACAGACACACTCACTCACACACACACATACAGATACACACACACAGACTCAATCACTCACACACACATACAGACACACTCACTCACACACATAGACACACTCACTTACACACACACATATAGACACACTCAATCACACACATATAGACACACTCACTCACACACACACACAGACACACTCACTCACACACATACAGACACATGCCCTCACAGACACACAGACACACACACATACATACAGACACACTCACTCACACACACACATACACACACACTCACTCACAGACATACAGACACACTCAATCACATACACATACAGACACACTCACACACACACACATACAGACACACTCACTCACACACAAACACACTCACTCACTCACACACATACAGACACACTCACTCACATGCAGACACACTCACTCACACACACATGCAGACATACACACATACAGACAATCTCACTCACTCACATACAGTCACACACACACACGCACATACAGACACACTGACTCACACACACACATAGACACACTCACTCACACACAAAGAGACACACACACACACACACACACACAGACACACATAGTCACTCACATACATACAGACACACTCACTCACACACACATACAGACACACTCACTCATACACACATATACAGACACACTCACTCACACATACACACACACACTCACTCACACACATACAGACACACTCACTCACACACATAGACACAGTCACTCACACACACACAGACAGACTCACTCACAAACACACAAGCACACATACTCACATACATACAAACACACTCACTCACACACACACATACAGACACACTCACTCACACACACACAGACTCACTCACATACATACAGACACACTCACTCACACACACATACAGACACACACACACACACATACAGACACACACGCACACATACAGACACACTCACTCACACACACATACAGACACTCACACACACATACAGACACACTCACACACACTCACAGACATAGACACACTCACTCACACAGACATACTCACACACACATACAGACACACTCACTCACACACATACAGACACACACACTCCACACACACATTCAGACACATTCACTCACACACATACAGACACACTCACACACACACTCACTCACAGACATACAGACACACTCAATCCCACACACACATACAGACACACTCACACACATAGACACACTCACTCACACACATACAGACACACTCACTCACACAGACATACTCACTCACACACATACAGACACACTCAATCACACACATACAGACACACACACTCTCACACACACATTCAGACACATTCACTCACACACATACAGACACACACACACACACACACACACACCGACACACTCGCTCTCACACACACACACACACACACTCACACACACACATACAGATACACACACACACACAGACTCAATCACTCACACACACACATACAGACACACTCACTCACACACATACAGAACACTCACTTACACACACACATATAGACACACTCAATCACACACATATAGACACACTCACTCACACACACACAGACACACTCACTCACACACATACAGACACACTCCCTCACAGATACACAGACACACACACATACATACAGACACACTCACTCACACACACACACACTCACTCACAGACATACAGACACACTCAATCACATACACATACAGACACACTCACACACACACACATACAGACACACTCACTCACACACAAACACACTCACTCACTCACACACATACAGACACACTCACTCACACACACATGCAGACATACACACATAGAGACAATCTCACTCACTCACATACAGTCACACATACACACGCACATACAGACACACTGACTCACACACACACATACAGACACACTCACTCACACACAAAGAGACACACACACACACACACAGACACACATAGTCACTCACATACATACAGACACACTCACTCACACACACATACAGACACACTCACTCATACACACATATACAGACACACTCACTCACACATGCACACACACACTCACTCACACACATACAGACACACTCACTCACACACATAGTCACACTCCGACACACACATACACACACACTCACTCACACATACATAGACACAGTCACTCACACACACACAGACACACTCACTCACAAACACACAAGCACACATACTCGCATACATACAAACACACTCACTCACACACACACATACAGACACACTCACTCACACACACACAGACTCACTCACATACATACAGACACACTCACTCACACACACATAAAGACACACACACACATACAGACACACACGCACACATACAGACACACTCACTCACACACATACAGACACTCACACACACATACAGACACACTCACACACACACTCACTCACAGACATAGACACACTCACTCACACACATACAGACACACTCACTCACACAGACATACTCACTCACAGACATACAGACACACTCACTCACACACATACAGACACACACACTCTCACACACACATTCAGACACATTCACTCACACACATACAGACACACTCACACACACACTCACTCACAGACATACAGACACACTCAATCCCACACACACATACAGACACACTCACACACATAGACACACTCACTCACACACATACAGACACACTCACTCACACAGACATACTCACTCACACACATACAGACACACTCACTCACACACATACAGACACACACACTCTCACACACACATTCAGACACATTCACTCACACACATACAGACACACACACACACACCGACACACTCGCTCACACACACACACACACTCACACACACATACAGACACACTCACTCACACACACAGACACACACACTCAATCACACACATACAGATGCACTCATGCACACACATACAGACACACTAACTCACACACACACATACAGACACACACACTCACTCACACACATACAGACACACACACTCACTCACACACATACAGACACACTCACTCACTCACACACACTTATAGACACACACACTCTCACACACATACAGACACTCTCACTCACACACACATACAGTCACACTCACTCACACAGACACAGACACACTCACTCACACATACAGACACATTCACTCACACACATACAGACACACACACTCACACACATACAGACACACTCCCTCACAAACATAGCAGACACACACACACACACATACAGAAAAAGACACACTCACACATACAGACACACTCACTCACACACGTACAGACAGACACACTCACTCACACACATACAGACACAGTCGCTCACACACAGACACACTCACTCACACCCCCACAGACACACTCACACACATACAGACACACTCACTCACACACATACAGACACACACCCTCACACACATACAGACACACTCACTCACACACACAGACACACTCACTCACACACACACATACAGATACACACACACACAGACTCAATCACTCACACACACACATACAGACACACTCACTCACACACATACAGACACACTCACTTACACACACACATATAGACACACTCACTCACACACACACACAGATACACTCACTCACACACATACAGACACACTCCCTCACAGACACACAGACACACACACATACATACAGACACACTCACTCACACACACACATACACACACACTCACTCACAGACATACAGACACACTCAATCACATACACATACAGACACACTCACACACATACACACACACACACACACACATACAGACACACTCACACACACAAACACACTCACTCGTTCACACACATACAGACACACTCACTCACATGCAGGCACACTCACTCACACACACATGCAGACATACTCACACACATACAGACAATCTCACTCACTCACATACAGACACACACACACACGCACATACAGACACACTCACTCATACACACACATACAGACACACTCACACACACAGAGACACACACACACACACAAACAGACACACATAGTCACTCACATACATACAGACACACTCACTCACACACACATACAGACACACTCACTCACACACACACATACAGACACACACACACACACACATACAGACACACTCACTCACACACACAGAGACACTCACTCACACACATGCAGACACACTCAATCGCACACACATACAGACACACTCACTGACACACACATACAGACACACTCACTCACACACACACAGACACACTCACTGACACACATACAGACACACTCACACACATACACTCACACACACACATACAGACACACTCACTCACACACATACAGACACACTCACTTACACACACACATATAGACACACTCAATCACACACATATAGACACACTCACTCACACACACACACACAGATACACTCACTCACACACATACAGACGCACTCCCTCACAGACACACAGACACACACACATACATACAGACACACTCACTCACACACACACATACACACACACTCACTCACAGACATACAGACACACTCAATCACATACACATACAGACACACTCACACACATACAGACACACACATACACACATACAGACACACTCACTCACACACACATGCAGACATACTCACACACATACAGACAATCTCACTCACTCACATACAGACACACGCACACACGCACATACAGACACACTCACTCATACACACACATACAGACACACTCACTCACACACACACACACAAACATCACACATAGTCACTCACATACATACAGACACACTCACTCACACACACATACAGACACACTCACTCACACACACACATACAGACACACACTCACACACACACATACAGACACACACACACACACACATACAGACACACTCACTCACACACACATAGAGACACTCACTCACACACATGCAGACACACTCAATCGCACACACATACAGACACACTCACTGACACACACATACAGACACACTCACTCACACACACACAGACACACTCACTGACACACATACAGACACACTCACACACATACACTCACACACACACACATACAGACACACTCACACACATACAGACACACTCACACACACACAGATACACTCACTCACATACACACATACAGACACACACACACACACACTGACACACTCACACACACATACAGACACACACACACACAAACATACAGACACACTCACTCACACACACAGATACACTCACTCACATACACACATACAGACACACACATACACACTCAATCACACACATACAGACACACTCACAGACACACTCACTCACACACATACAGACACACTCATTGACACACACATACAGACACACTCACTCACACACACACAGACACACTCACTGACACACATACAGACACACTCACACACATACACACACACACACACATACAGACACACACACACACATACAGACACACTCACACACACACAGATACACTCACTCACATACACACATACAGACACACACACACACACACACTGACACACTCACACACACATACAGACACACACACACAAACATACAGACACACTCACTCACACACACAGATACACTCACTCACATACACACATACAGACACACACATACACACTCAATCACACACATACAGACACACTCACAGACACACTCACTCACACACATACAGACACACTCAATCACACACACACATACAGACACACTCAATCACACACACACATACAGATACACTCAATCACACATACAGACATACTCACACATACACATACAGACACACTCACTCACACACAGACACACTCACTTACACACACACATATAGACACACTCAATCACACACATATAGACACACTCACACACACACACAGACACACTAACTCACACACATACACTCACACACACACACATACAGACACACTCACACACATACAGACACACTCACACACACACAGATACACTCACTCACATACACACATACAGACACACACACACACACACACTGACACACTCACACACACATACAGACACACACACACACAAACATACAGACACACTCACTCACACACACAGATACACTCACTCACATACACACATACAGACACACACATACACACTCAATCACACACATACAGACACACTCACTCACACACATACAGACACACTCACTGACACACACATACAGACACACTCACTCACACACACACAGACACACTCACTGACACACATACAGACACACTCACACACATACACACACACACACACATACAGACACACACACACATACAGACACACTCATACACACACAGATACACTCACTCACATACACACATACAGACACACACACACACACACTGACACACTCACACACACATACAGACACACACACACACAAACATACAGACACACTCACTCACACACACAGATACACTCACTCACATACACACATACAGACACACACATACACAC
Organism: Isurus oxyrinchus; assembly: GCA_026770705.1. Classification (NCBI taxonomy): domain Eukaryota; kingdom Metazoa; phylum Chordata; class Chondrichthyes; order Lamniformes; family Lamnidae; genus Isurus; species Isurus oxyrinchus. The sequence goes on along the minus strand of JANJGN010000020.1, from coordinate 71,467,865 downwards.
TCAATCACACACATACAGACACACTCACAGACACACTCACTCACACACATACAGACACACTCAATCACACACACACATACAGACACACTCAATCACACACACACATACAGATACACTCAATCACACATACAGACATACTCACACATACACATACAGACACACTCACTCACACACAGACACACTCACTTACACACACACATATAGACACACTCAATCACACACATATAGACACACTCACACACACACACAGACACACTAACTCACACACATACAGACACACTCCTTCACAGACACACAGACACAGCACACATACATACAGACACACTCACTCACACACACACATACACACACACTCACTCACAGACATACAGACACACTCAATCACATACACATACAGACACACACACATACAGACACACTCACACACACACACACACATACAGACACACTCACTCACTCACACACATACAGACACACTCACTCACATGCAGACACTCACTCACACATGCAGACATACTCACACACATACAGACATACTCACACACATACAGACACACTCACTCACTCACATACAGACACACACACACGCACATACAGACAACTCACTCACACACACATACAGACACGCTCACTCACACACACACATACAGACAGACTCACTCACACACAAAGAGACACACACACACACACACACAGACACACATAGTCACTCACATACATACAGACACACTCACTCACACACACATACAGACAAACTCACTCACACACACATATACAGACACACTCACTCACACATACACACACATACAGACACACTCACTCACACACATAGACACACTCTGACACACACATACACACACACTCACTCACACATACATAGACACACTCACTCACACACACACAGACACACTTACTCTCAAACACACAAGCACACATACTCACATACATACAGACACACAAACTCACACACACACATACAGACACACTCACTCACACACACACAGACTCACTCACATACATACAGACACACTCACTCACACACACATACAGACACACACTCCCACACACATACAGACACACACACACATACAGACCCACTCAAGTACACACATACAGACACACACAAACACACTCACACGCACACATACAGACACACTCACTCACACACATACTGACAATCACACACACATACAGACACACTCACACACACACACACACTCACTCACAGACATACAGACACACTCAATCACACACACACATACAGACACACTCACACACACATACAGACACACTCACTCACACACATAGACACACTCACTCACACATACAGACACACTCACTCACACAGACATACTCACTCACACACATACAGACACACTCACACACATACAGACACACACACTCTCACACACACATTCAGACACATTCACTCACACACATACAGACACACTCACACACACACCGACACACTCACTCACACACACACATACAGACACACTCACACACACAGACACACACACACACACATACAGACACACTCACTCACACACACACACACTCACACACATACAGACACACTCACTCACAAACATACAGACACACTCACGCACACACATACAGACACATACACTCACTCACACACATACAGACGCACTCACTCACACACATACAGACTCACTCACACAGACACATACAAACACACACACTCACACACACATACAGACACACACACTCACTCACACACATACAGACACACTCACTCACTCACACACACCTACAGACACACACTCACTCACACATATACAGACACACTCACTCACACACACATACGGTCACACTCACTCACACAGACACAGACACACTCACTCACACATACAGACACATTCACTCACACACATACAGACACACACACTCTCACACACACACACAGTCACTCACATGCACAGACACACTCACTCATGCACACATACAGACACACTCACTCACACACACATACAGACACACTCAAGTACACACACACATACACACACACACTCACAGGCATACAGACACACTCAATCACACACATACATACAGACACACTCACTCACACACATACAGACACACATACAGACAGACACACATACAGACACACTCACTCACACACACATACAGACACACTCACTCACACACATAGACACACTCACTCACACACATACAGACACACTCACTCACACAGACACACTCACTCACACACACATACACACACACTCACACACACATTCAGACACATACACTCTCACATACAGACACACTCACACACACCGACACACTCACTCACACACACACATACAGACACACACACACACAGACACACTCGCACACACACATAGACACACTCACACACACACATACAGACACACCCACTCACACACAGACACTCTCCCTCACTCACTCACACATAGACACAGTCATACACATACAGACACACACACTCACACGCACATACAGACACACTCTCTCACACACACAGACACACTCACTAACTCAAACACATAGACACACACTCATACACATACAGACACTCACTCACACACACACACACATACAGACACACTCACTCACACACATACAGACACACTCACTCACTCACACACACCTACAGACACACACTCACTCACACATATACAGACACACTCACTCACACACACAGTCACACTCACTCACACAGACAGACACACTCACTCACATATACAGACACATTCACTCACACACATACAGACACACACACTCACACACACACACACACAGTCACTCACATGCACAGACACACTCACTCATGCACACATACAGACACACTCACACACACATACAGACACACTCAAGTACACACACACATACACACACTCACAGGCATACAGACACACTCAATCACACACACACATACAGACACACCCACTCACACACATACAGACACACATACACACACACATACAGACAGACACACATACAGACACACTCACACACACACATACAGACACACTCACTCACACACATAGACACACTCACTCACACACATAGACACACTCACTCACACAGACACACTCACTCACACACATACAGACACACTCACTCACACACACATACAGACACACACACACACACACATTCAGACACATACACTCTCACTTACAGACACACTCACACACACATATACAGACACACTCACACACACAGACACACACACACACACATAGACACACTCACACACACACATACAGACACACCCACTCACACACAGACACTCTCCCTCACTCACTCACACATAGACACACTCACACACATACAGACACACACACTCACACACACACATACAGACACACTCACTCACACACAGACACACTCACTAACTCAAACACATAGACACACACTCATACACATACAGACACTCACTCTCACACACACACACATACAGACACACTCACTCACATACACACGTACACACACTCACTCACAGACATACAGACACACTCAATCACACACACATACAGACACACTCACTCACACACATGCAGACACACACACACACACAAATACAGACACTCACTCACACACACACATACAGACACACTCACTCACACACATACACACTCACATATACATAGACACACTCACACACATACAGACACACTCCCTCACACACATAGCAGACTCACACACACACATACAGACACATTCACACATACAGACACACTCACTCACACACGTACAGACAGACACACTCACTCACACACATACAGACGCACTCACTCACACACATAGCAGACACACACACACATACAGAAACAGACACACTCACACATACAGACACACTCACACATACAGACACACTCACAAACACACATACAGACACACTCACTCACACACATACAGACACAGTTGCTCACACACAGACATACAGACACACTCACTCACACACCCACAGACACACTCACACACATACAGACACACTCACTCACACACATACAGACACACACCCTCACACACATACAGACACACTCACTCACACACACACAGACACACTCACTCACACACACACATACAGATACACACACACAGATTCAATCACTCACACACACACATACAGACACACTCACTCACACACATACAGACACACTCACTTACACACACACATATAGACACACTCAATCACACACATATAGACACACTCACTCACACACACACACACACACACAGACACACTCACTCACACACATACAGACACACTCCCTCACAGACACACAGACACACACACATACATAAGACACACTCACTCACACACACACACATACACACACACTCACTCACAGACATACAGACACACTCAATCACATACACATACAGACACACTCACACATACAGATACACTCACACACACACACATACAGACACACTCACACACAAACACACTCACTCACTCACACACATACAGACACACTCACTCACATGCAGGCACACTCACTCACACACACATACAAACACACTCACTCACTCACATACAGACACATTCACACACACACATACAGACACACTCACTCACACACACACACACAAGCACACATACTCACATACATACAAACACACTCACTCACACACACACATACAGACACACTCACTCACACACAGACTCACTCACATACATACAGACACACTCACTCACACACACATACAGACACACTCACGTACACACATACAGACACACACAAACACACTCACACGCACACATACAGACACACTCACTCACACACACATACAGACACTCACACACACATACAGACACACTCTCACACACACACACACACACTCACTCACAGACAGACACACTCAATCACACACACACATACAGACACACTCACACACACATACAGACACACTCACACACACGTTGACACACTCACTCACACACATACAGACACACTCACTCACACACATACAGACACACACACTCACACACACACATTCAGACACATTCACTCACACACACATACAGACACACTCACACACACACCGACACACTCACTCACACACAGACACACTCACACACACAGACACACTCACACACACACATACAGACACACTCACTCACACACACACACACACTCACTCACACACATACAGACACACACTCACACACATACAGACACATACACTCACACACATACAGACGCACTCACTCACACACATACAGACACACTCACTCACACACACACATACAGACACACACACTCACTCACACACATACAGACACACACACTCACTCACACACATACAGACACACTCACTCACAGACACACTTACAGACACACACACTCACTCACACACATACAGACACACTCACTCACACACACACATACAGTCACACTCACTCACACAGACACAGACACACTCACTCACACATACAGACACATTCACTCACACACATACAGACACACACACTCACACACACACACAGTCACTCACACGCACAGACACACTCACTCATGCACACATACAGACACATACACTCACACACACGTACAGACACTCACACACACCTACAGACACACACACACACACACATACACACACACACACTCACAGACGTACAGACACACTCAATCACACACACACATACAGAGACACTCACTAACACACATACAGACACACTCACTCACACACATACAGATACACACACACATACATACAGACACACATACAGACACACTCACACACACATACAGACACACTCACTCACATACATAGACACACTCACGCACACACATACAGACACACTCACTCACACAGACACACTCATTCACACACATACAGACACACTCACTCACACACATACAGACACACACACTCACATACATAGACACACTCACGCACACACATACAGACACACTCACTCACACACACATACAGACACTCACACACACATACAGACACACTCTCACACACACACACACACTCACTCACAGACATACAGACACACTCAATCATACACACACATACAGACACACTCACAAACACATACAGACACACTCACTCACACACATTGACACACACACACACACATACAGACACACTCACTCACACACATACAGACACACACTCACACACACACATTCAGACACATTCACTCACACACACATACAGACACACTAACACACACACCGACACACTCACTCACACACAGACACACTCACACACACAGACACACTCACACACACACATACAGACACACTCACTCACACACACACACACTCACTCACACACATACAGACACACTCACACACACACCGACACACTCACTCACACACACACATACAGACACACTCACACACACAGACACACACACACACACATACAGACACACTCACTCACACACACACACACTCACACACATACAGACACACTCACTCACAAACATACAGACACACTCACGCACACACATACAGACACATACACTCACTCACACACATACAGACGCACTCACTCACACACATACAGACTCACTCACACAGACACATACAAACACACACACTCACACACACATACAGACACACACACTCACTCACACACATACAGACACACTCACTCACTCACACACACCTACAGACACACACTCACTCACACATATACAGACACACTCACTCACACACACATACAGTCACACTCACTCACACAGACACAGACACACTCACTCACACATACAGACACATTCACTCACACACATACAGACACACACACTCTCACACACACACACAGTCACTCACATGCACAGACACACTCACTCATGCACACATACAGACACACTCACTCACACACACATACAGACACACTCAAGTACACACACACATACACACACACACTCACAGGCATACAGACACACTCAATCACACACATACATACAGACACACTCACTCACACACATACAGACACACATACAGACAGACACACATACAGACACACTCACTCACACACACATACAGACACACTCACTCACACACATAGACACACTCACTCACACACATACAGACACACTCACTCACACAGACACACTCACTCACACACACATACACACACACTCACACACACATTCAGACACATACACTCTCACATACAGACACACTCACACACACACCGACACACTCACTCACACACACACATACAGACACACACACACACAGACACACTCGCACACACACATAGACACACTCACACACACACATACAGACACACCCACTCACACACAGACACTCTCCCTCACTCACTCACACATAGACACAGTCATACACATACAGACACACACACTCACACGCACATACAGACACACTCTCTCACACACACAGACACACTCACTAACTCAAACACATAGACACACACTCATACACATACAGACACTCACTCACACACACACACACATACAGACACACTCACTCACACACATACAGACACACTCACTCACTCACACACACCTACAGACACACACTCACTCACACATATACAGACACACTCACTCACACACACAGTCACACTCACTCACACAGACAGACACACTCACTCACATATACAGACACATTCACTCACACACATACAGACACACACACTCACACACACACACACACAGTCACTCACATGCACAGACACACTCACTCATGCACACATACAGACACACTCACACACACATACAGACACACTCAAGTACACACACACATACACACACTCACAGGCATACAGACACACTCAATCACACACACACATACAGACACACCCACTCACACACATACAGACACACATACACACACACATACAGACAGACACACATACAGACACACTCACACACACACATACAGACACACTCACTCACACACATAGACACACTCACTCACACACATAGACACACTCACTCACACAGACACACTCACTCACACACATACAGACACACTCACTCACACACACATACAGACACACACACACACACACATTCAGACACATACACTCTCACTTACAGACACACTCACACACACATATACAGACACACTCACACACACAGACACACACACACACACATAGACACACTCACACACACACATACAGACACACCCACTCACACACAGACACTCTCCCTCACTCACTCACACATAGACACACTCACACACATACAGACACACACACTCACACACACACATACAGACACACTCACTCACACACAGACACACTCACTAACTCAAACACATAGACACACACTCATACACATACAGACACTCACTCTCACACACACACACATACAGACACACTCACTCACATACACACGTACACACACTCACTCACAGACATACAGACACACTCAATCACACACACATACAGACACACTCACTCACACACATGCAGACACACACACACACAAATACAGACACTCACTCACACACACACATACAGACACACTCACTCACACACATACACACTCACATATACATAGACACACTCACACACATACAGACACACTCCCTCACACACATAGCAGACTCACACACACACATACAGACACATTCACACATACAGACACACTCACTCACACACGTACAGACAGACACACTCACTCACACACATAGACGCACTCATTCACACACATAGCAGACACACACACACATACAGAAACAGACACACTCACACATACAGACACACTCACACATACAGACACACTCACAAACACACATACAGACACACTCACTCACACACATACAGACACAGTTGCTCACACACAGACATACAGACACACTCACTCACACACCCACAGACACACTCACACACATACAGACACACTCACTCACACACATACAGACACACACCCTCACACACATACAGACACACTCACTCACACACACACAGACACACTCACTCACACACACACATACAGATACACACACACAGATTCAATCACTCACACACACACATACAGACACACTCACTCACACACATACAGACACACTCACTTACACACACACATATAGACACACTCAATCACACACATATAGACACACTCACTCACACACACACACACACACACAGACACACTCACTCACACACATACAGACACACTCCCTCACAGACACACAGACACACACACATACATAAGACACACTCACTCACACACACACACATACACACACACTCACTCACAGACATACAGACACACTCAATCACATACACATACAGACACACTCACACATACAGATACACTCACACACACACACATACAGACACACTCACACACAAACACACTCACTCACTCACACACATACAGACACACTCACTCACATGCAGGCACACTCACTCACACACACATACAAACACACTCACTCACTCACATACAGACACATTCACACACACACATACAGACACACTCACTCACACACACACACACAAGCACACATACTCACATACATACAAACACACTCACTCACACACACACATACAGACACACTCACTCACACACAGACTCACTCACATACATACAGACACACTCACTCACACACACATACAGACACACTCACGTACACACATACAGACACACACAAACACACTCACACGCACACATACAGACACACTCACTCACACACACATACAGACACTCACACACACATACAGACACACTCTCACACACACACACACACACTCACTCACAGACAGACACACTCAATCACACACACACATACAGACACACTCACACACACATACAGACACACTCACACACACGTTGACACACTCACTCACACACATACAGACACACTCACTCACACACATACAGACACACACACTCACACACACACATTCAGACACATTCACTCACACACACATACAGACACACTCACACACACACCGACACACTCACTCACACACAGACACACTCACACACACAGACACACTCACACACACACATACAGACACACTCACTCACACACACACACACACTCACTCACACACATACAGACACACACTCACACACATACAGACACATACACTCACACACATACAGACGCACTCACTCACACACATACAGACACACTCACTCACACACACACATACAGACACACACACTCACTCACACACATACAGACACACACACTCACTCACACACATACAGACACACTCACTCACAGACACACTTACAGACACACACACTCACTCACACACATACAGACACACTCACTCACACACACACATACAGTCACACTCACTCACACAGACACAGACACACTCACTCACACATACAGACACATTCACTCACACACATACAGACACACACACTCACACACACACACAGTCACTCACACGCACAGACACACTCACTCATGCACACATACAGACACATACACTCACACACACGTACAGACACTCACACACACCTACAGACACACACACACACACACATACACACACACACACTCACAGACGTACAGACACACTCAATCACACACACACATACAGAGACACTCACTAACACACATACAGACACACTCACTCACACACATACAGATACACACACACATACATACAGACACACATACAGACACACTCACACACACATACAGACACACTCACTCACATACATAGACACACTCACGCACACACATACAGACACACTCACTCACACAGACACACTCATTCACACACATACAGACACACTCACTCACACACATACAGACACACACACTCACATACATAGACACACTCACGCACACACATACAGACACACTCACTCACACACACATACAGACACTCACACACACATACAGACACACTCTCACACACACACACACACTCACTCACAGACATACAGACACACTCAATCATACACACACATACAGACACACTCACAAACACATACAGACACACTCACTCACACACATTGACACACACACACACACATACAGACACACTCACTCACACACATACAGACACACACTCACACACACACATTCAGACACACACAAACACACACATACAGACACACTAACACACACACCGACACACTCACTCACACACAGACACACTCACACACACAGACACACTCACACACACACATACAGACACACTCACTCACACACACACACACTCACTCACACACATACAGACACACTCACACACACACCGACACACTCACTCACACACACACATACAGACACACTCACACACACAGACACACACACACACACATACAGACACACTCACTCACACACACACACACTCACACACATACAGACACACTCACTCACAAACATACAGACACACTCACGCACACACATACAGACACATACACTCACTCACACACATACAGACGCACTCACTCACACACATACAGACTCACTCACACAGACACATACAAACACACACACTCACACACACATACAGACACACACACTCACTCACACACATACAGACACACTCACTCACTCACACACACCTACAGACACACACTCACTCACACATATACAGACACACTCACTCACACACACATACAGTCACACTCACTCACACAGACACAGACACACTCACTCACACATACAGACACATTCACTCACACACATACAGACACACACACTCTCACACACACACACAGTCACTCACATGCACAGACACACTCACTCATGCACACATACAGACACACTCACTCACACACACATACAGACACACTCAAGTACACACACACATACACACACACACTCACAGGCATACAGACACACTCAATCACACACATACATACAGACACACTCACTCACACACATACAGACACACATACAGACAGACACACATACAGACACACTCACTCACACACACATACAGACACACTCACTCACACACATAGACACACTCACTCACACACATACAGACACACTCACTCACACAGACACACTCACTCACACACACATACACACACACTCACACACACATTCAGACACATACACTCTCACATACAGACACACTCACACACACACCGACACACTCACTCACACACACACATACAGACACACACACACACAGACACACTCGCACACACACATAGACACACTCACACACACACATACAGACACACCCACTCACACACAGACACTCTCCCTCACTCACTCACACATAGACACAGTCATACACATACAGACACACACACTCACACGCACATACAGACACACTCTCTCACACACACAGACACACTCACTAACTCAAACACATAGACACACACTCATACACATACAGACACTCACTCACACACACACACACATACAGACACACTCACTCACACACATACAGACACACTCACTCACTCACACACACCTACAGACACACACTCACTCACACATATACAGACACACTCACTCACACACACAGTCACACTCACTCACACAGACAGACACACTCACTCACATATACAGACACATTCACTCACACACATACAGACACACACACTCACACACACACACACACAGTCACTCACATGCACAGACACACTCACTCATGCACACATACAGACACACTCACACACACATACAGACACACTCAAGTACACACACACATACACACACTCACAGGCATACAGACACACTCAATCACACACACACATACAGACACACCCACTCACACACATACAGACACACATACACACACACATACAGACAGACACACATACAGACACACTCACACACACACATACAGACACACTCACTCACACACATAGACACACTCACTCACACACATAGACACACTCACTCACACAGACACACTCACTCACACACATACAGACACACTCACTCACACACACATACAGACACACACACACACACACATTCAGACACATACACTCTCACTTACAGACACACTCACACACACATATACAGACACACTCACACACACAGACACACACACACACACATAGACACACTCACACACACACATACAGACACACCCACTCACACACAGACACTCTCCCTCACTCACTCACACATAGACACACTCACACACATACAGACACACACACTCACACACACACATACAGACACACTCACTCACACACAGACACACTCACTAACTCAAACACATAGACACACACTCATACACATACAGACACTCACTCTCACACACACACACATACAGACACACTCACTCACATACACACGTACACACACTCACTCACAGACATACAGACACACTCAATCACACACACATACAGACACACTCACTCACACACATGCAGACACACACACACACACAAATACAGACACTCACTCACACACACACATACAGACACACTCACTCACACACATACACACTCACATATACATAGACACACTCACACACATACAGACACACTCCCTCACACACATAGCAGACTCACACACACACATACAGACACATTCACACATACAGACACACTCACTCACACACGTACAGACAGACACACTCACTCACACACATACAGACGCACTCATTCACACACATAGCAGACACACACACACATACAGAAACAGACACACTCACACATACAGACACACTCACACATACAGACACACTCACAAACACACATACAGACACACTCACTCACACACATACAGACACAGTTGCTCACACACAGACATACAGACACACTCACTCACACACCCACAGACACACTCACACACATACAGACACACTCACTCACACACATACAGACACACACCCTCACACACATACAGACACACTCACTCACACACACACAGACACACTCACTCACACACACACATACAGATACACACACACAGATTCAATCACTCACACACACACATACAGACACACTCACTCACACACATACAGACACACTCACTTACACACACACATATAGACACACTCAATCACACACATATAGACACACTCACTCACACACACACACACACACACAGACACACTCACTCACACACATACAGACACACTCCCTCACAGACACACAGACACACACACATACATAAGACACACTCACTCACACACACACACATACACACACACTCACTCACAGACATACAGACACACTCAATCACATACACATACAGACACACTCACACATACAGATACACTCACACACACACACATACAGACACACTCACACACAAACACACTCACTCACTCACACACATACAGACACACTCACTCACATGCAGGCACACTCACTCACACACACATACAAACACACTCACTCACTCACATACAGACACATTCACACACACACATACAGACACACTCACTCACACACACACACACAAGCACACATACTCACATACATACAAACACACTCACTCACACACACACATACAGACACACTCACTCACACACAGACTCACTCACATACATACAGACACACTCACTCACACACACATACAGACACACTCACGTACACACATACAGACACACACAAACACACTCACACGCACACATTCAGACACATTCACTCACACACACATACAGACACACTCACACACACACCGACACACTCACTCACACACAGACACACTCACACACACAGACACACTCACACACACACATACAGACACACTCACTCACACACACACACACTCACTCACACACATACAGACACACACTCACACACATACAGACACATACACTCACACACATACAGACGCACTCACTCACACACATACAGACACACTCACTCACACACACACATACAGACACACACACTCACTCACACACATACAGACACACACACTCACTCACACACATACAGACACACTCACTCACTCACAGACACACTTACAGACACACACACTCACTCACACACATACAGACACACTCACTCACACACACACATACAGTCACACTCACTCACACAGACACAGACACACTCACTCACACATACAGACACATTCACTCACACACATACAGACACACACACTCACACACACACACAGTCACTCACACGCACAGACACACTCACTCATGCACACATACAGACACATACACTCACACACACGTACAGACACTCACACACACCTACAGACACACACACACACACACATACACACACACACACTCACAGACGTACAGACACACTCAATCACACACACACATACAGAGACACTCACTAACACACATACAGACACACTCACTCACACACATACAGATACACACACACATACATACAGACACACATACAGACACACTCACACACACATACAGACACACTCACTCACATACATAGACACACTCACGCACACACATACAGACACACTCACTCACACAGACACACTCATTCACACACATACAGACACACTCACTCACACACATACAGACACACACACTCACATACATAGACACACTCACGCACACACATACAGACACACTCACTCACACACACATACAGACACTCACACACACATACAGACACACTCTCACACACACACACACACACTCACAGACATACAGACACACTCAATCATACACACACATACAGACACACTCACAAACACATACAGACACACTCACTCACACACATTGACACACACACTCACACACATACAGACACACTCACTCACACACATACAGACACACACTCACACACACACATTCAGACACATTCACTCACACACACATACAGACACACTAACACACACACCGACACACTCACTCACACACAGACACACTCACACACACAGACACACTCACACACACACATACAGACACACTCACTCACACACACACACACTCACTCACACACATACAGACACACTCACTCACACACATACAGACACATACACTCACACACATACAGACGCACTCACTCACACACATACAGACACACTCACTCACACACACACATACAGACACACACACTCACACACACATACAGACACACACACTCACTCACACACATACAGACACACTCACTCACTCACACACACACTTACAGACACACACACTCACTCACACACATACAGACACACTCACTCACACACACACATACAGTCACACTCACTCACACAGACAGACACACTCACTCACACATACAGACACATTCACTCACACACATACAGACACACACACACAGTCACTCACACGCACAGACACACTCACTCATGCACACATACAGACACACACACTCACACACACGTACAGACACTCACACACACCTACAGACACACACACACACACATACACACACACACACTCACAGACGTACAGACACACTCAATCACACACACACATACAGACACACTCACTAACACACATACTGACACACTCACTCACACACATACAGATACACACACACACACATACAGACACACATACAGACACACTCACTCACACACACATACAGACACACTCACTCACATACATAGACACACTCACGCACACACATACAGACACACTCACTCACACAGACACACTCACTCACACACATACAGACACACTCACTCACACACATACAGACACACACACTCACATACATAGACACACTCACGCACACACATACAGACACACTCACTCACAGACACACTCACTCACACACATACAGACACACTCACTCACACACATACAGACACACACACTCACACACACACATTCAGACACATTCACTCTCACATACAGACACACTCACACACACACCGACACACTCGCACACACATAGACACACTCACACACACACATACAGACACACCCACTCACACACAGACACTCTCCCTCACTCACACACATAGACACACTCACACACATACAGACACACACACTCACACACACACATACAGACACACACACAGACACACTCACTAACTCAAACACATAGACACACACTCATACACATACAGACACTCACACACACACACACACATACAGACACACTCACTCACACACACACGTACACACACACTCACTCACAGACATACAGACACACTCAATCACACACACATACAAACACACTCACTCACACACATGCAGACACACACACACACACATACAGACACTCACACACACACATACAGACACACTCACTCACACACATACAGACGCACTCACACACACATAGACACACTCACACACATACAGACACACTCCGTCACACACATAGCAGACTCACACACACACATACAGACACAGACACATTCACACATACAGACACACTCACTCACACACGTACAGACAGACACACTCACTCACACACATACAGACGCACTCACTCACACACATACAGACACACTCCCTCACACACATAGCAGACACACACACACACATACAGAAACAGACACACTCACACATACAGACACACTCACACACACACGTACAGACAGACACACTCACACACACATACAGACACAGTCGCTCACACACAGACATACAGACACACTCACTCACACACCCACAGACACACTCACACACATACAGACGCACTCACACACATACAGACACACACCCTCACACACATACAGACACACTCACTCACACACACACACATACAGATACACACACACACACAGACTCAATCACTCACACACATACAGACACACTCACTTACACACACACATATAGACACACTCAATCACACACATATAGACACACTCACTAACTCAAACACATAGACACACACTCATACACATACAGACACTCACTCACACACACACACACATACAGACACACTCACTCACACACATACAGACACACTCACTCACTCACACACACCTACAGACACACACTCACTCACACATATACAGACACACTCACTCACACACACAGTCACACTCACTCACACAGACAGACACACTCACTCACATATACAGACACATTCACTCACACACATACAGACACACACACTCACACACACACACACACAGTCACTCACATGCACAGACACACTCACTCATGCACACATACAGACACACTCACACACACATACAGACACACTCAAGTACACACACACATACACACACTCACAGGCATACAGACACACTCAATCACACACACACATACAGACACACCCACTCACACACATACAGACACACATACACACACACATACAGACAGACACACATACAGACACACTCACACACACACATACAGACACACTCACTCACACACATAGACACACTCACTCACACACATAGACACACTCACTCACACAGACACACTCACTCACACACATACAGACGCACTCACTCACACACACATACAGACACACACACACACACACATTCAGACACATACACTCTCACTTACAGACACACTCACACACACATATACAGACACACTCACACACACAGACACACACACACACACATAGACACACTCACACACACACATACAGACACACACCCTCACACACAGACACTCTCCCTCACTCACTCACACATAGACACACTCACACACATACAGACACACACACTCACACACACACATACAGACACACTCACTCACACACAGACACACTCACTAACTCAAACACATAGACACACACTCATACACATACAGACACTCACTCTCACACACACACACATACAGACACACTCACTCACATACACACGTACACACACTCACTCACAGACATACAGACACACTCAATCACACACACATACAGACACACTCACTCACACACATGCAGACACACACACACACACAAATACAGACACTCACTCACACACACACATACAGACACACTCACTCACACACATACACACTCACATATACATAGACACACTCACACACATACAGACACACTCCCTCACACACATAGCAGACTCACACACACACATACAGACACATTCACACATACAGACACACTCACTCACACACGTACAGACAGACACACTCACTCACACACATACAGACGCACTCACTCACACACATAGCAGACACACACACACATACAGAAACAGACACACTCACACATACAGACACACTCACACATACAGACACACTCACAAACACACATACAGACACACTCACTCACACACATACAGACACAGTTGCTCACACACAGACATACAGACACACTCACTCACACACCCACAGACACACTCACACACATACAGACACACTCACTCACACACATACAGACACACACCCTCACACACATACAGACACACTCACTCACACACACACAGACACACTCACTCACACACACACATACAGATACACACACACAGATTCAATCACTCACACACACACATACAGACACACTCACTCACACACATACAGACACACTCACTTACACACACACATATAGACACACTCAATCACACACATATAGACACACTCACTCACACACACACACACACACACAGACACACTCACTCACACACATACAGACACACTCCCTCACAGACACACAGACACACACACATACATAAGACACACTCACTCACACACACACACATACACACACACTCACTCACAGACATACAGACACACTCAATCACATACACATACAGACACACTCACACATACAGATACACTCACACACACACACATACAGACACACTCACACACAAACACACTCACTCACTCACACACATACAGACACACTCACTCACATGCAGGCACACTCACTCACACACACATACAAACACACTCACTCACTCACATACAGACACATTCACACACACACATACAGACACACTCACTCACACACACACACACAAGCACACATACTCACATACATACAAACACACTCACTCACACACACACATACAGACACACTCACTCACACACAGACTCACTCACATACATACAGACACACTCACTCACACACACATACAGACACACTCACGTACACACATACAGACACACACAAACACACTCACACGCACACATACAGACACACTCACTCACACACACATACAGACACTCACACACACATACAGACACACTCTCACACACACACACACACACTCACTCACAGACAGACACACTCAATCACACACACACATACAGACACACTCACACACACATACAGACACACTCACACACACGTTGACACACTCACTCACACACATACAGACACACTCACTCACACACATACAGACACACACACTCACACACACACATTCAGACACATTCACTCACACACACATACAGACACACTCACACACACACCGACACACTCACTCACACACAGACACACTCACACACACAGACACACTCACACACACACATACAGACACAC
This sequence comes from Isurus oxyrinchus, assembly GCA_026770705.1. NCBI lineage: Eukaryota > Metazoa > Chordata > Chondrichthyes > Lamniformes > Lamnidae > Isurus > Isurus oxyrinchus. The sequence continues at coordinate 71,447,647 of JANJGN010000020.1, read as the reverse complement.
TCACTCACACACACACACACACTCACTCACACACATACAGACACACACTCACACACATACAGACACATACACTCACACACATACAGACGCACTCACTCACACACATACAGACACACTCACTCACACACACACATACAGACACACACACTCACTCACACACATACAGACACACACACTCACTCACACACATACAGACACACTCACTCACTCACAGACACACTTACAGACACACACACTCACTCACACACATACAGACACACTCACTCACACACACACATACAGTCACACTCACTCACACAGACACAGACACACTCACTCACACATACAGACACATTCACTCACACACATACAGACACACACACTCACACACACACACAGTCACTCACACGCACAGACACACTCACTCATGCACACATACAGACACATACACTCACACACACGTACAGACACTCACACACACCTACAGACACACACACACACACATACACACACACACACTCACAGACGTACAGACACACTCAATCACACACACACATACAGAGACACTCACTAACACACATACAGACACACTCACTCACACACATACAGATACACACACACATACATACAGACACACATACAGACACACTCACACACACATACAGACACACTCACTCACATACATAGACACACTCACGCACACACATACAGACACACTCACTCACACAGACACACTCATTCACACACATACAGACACACTCACTCACACACATACAGACACACACACTCACATACATAGACACACTCACGCACACACATACAGACACACTCACTCACACACACATACAGACACTCACACACACATACAGACACACTCTCACACACACACACACACACTCACAGACATACAGACACACTCAATCATACACACACATACAGACACACTCACAAACACATACAGACACACTCACTCACACACATTGACACACACACTCACACACATACAGACACACTCACTCACACACATACAGACACACACTCACACACACACATTCAGACACATTCACTCACACACACATACAGACACACTAACACACACACCGACACACTCACTCACACACAGACACACTCACACACACAGACACACTCACACACACACATACAGACACACTCACTCACACACACACACACTCACTCACACACATACAGACACACTCACTCACACACATACAGACACATACACTCACACACATACAGACGCACTCACTCACACACATACAGACACACTCACTCACACACACACATACAGACACACACACTCACACACACATACAGACACACACACTCACTCACACACATACAGACACACTCACTCACTCACACACACACTTACAGACACACACACTCACTCACACACATACAGACACACTCACTCACACACACACATACAGTCACACTCACTCACACAGACAGACACACTCACTCACACATACAGACACATTCACTCACACACATACAGACACACACACACAGTCACTCACACGCACAGACACACTCACTCATGCACACATACAGACACACACACTCACACACACGTACAGACACTCACACACACCTACAGACACACACACACACACATACACACACACACACTCACAGACGTACAGACACACTCAATCACACACACACATACAGACACACTCACTAACACACATACTGACACACTCACTCACACACATACAGATACACACACACACACATACAGACACACATACAGACACACTCACTCACACACACATACAGACACACTCACTCACATACATAGACACACTCACGCACACACATACAGACACACTCACTCACACAGACACACTCACTCACACACATACAGACACACTCACTCACACACATACAGACACACACACTCACATACATAGACACACTCACGCACACACATACAGACACACTCACTCACAGACACACTCACTCACACACATACAGACACACTCACTCACACACATACAGACACACACACTCACACACACACATTCAGACACATTCACTCTCACATACAGACACACTCACACACACACACAGACACACTCGCACACACATAGACACACTCACACACACACATACAGACACACCCACTCACACACAGACACTCTCCCTCACTCACACACATAGACACACTCACACACATACAGACACACACACTCACACACACACATACAGACACACACACAGACACACTCACTAACTCAAACACATAGACACACACTCATACACATACAGACACTCACACACACACACACACATACAGACACACTCACTCACACACACACGTACACACACACTCACTCACAGACATACAGACACACTCAATCACACACACATACAAACACACTCACTCACACACATGCAGACACACACACACACACATACAGACACTCACACACACACATACAGACACACTCACTCACACACATACAGACGCACTCACACACACATAGACACACTCACACACATACAGACACACTCCGTCACACACATAGCAGACTCACACACACACATACAGACACAGACACATTCACACATACAGACACACTCACTCACACACGTACAGA